>CM033792.1:32494413-32520990 GCA_019656835.1 Rhododendron ovatum | reverse complement strand
CTGGTCATGTTCCAGAGCCCAGACGATGCAAAGCCAAACACAGAAATCCAAGGAAAACTGGCGTACGGCAGTAAGGTACTGGCGTACGACAGTGTGCTTCAGGGTTCAGTGGCTGGCCCTTGTATCTGAACGTAAGCTAGGCCTATCTTCTGTCCCCACACTGTTTTGGGGTGTTCTGCTTTCTTTCATGGCCTAAAGCCATTCATTTTGCCTGTGACTGTGTATATTCTGCTATATTGAACTGCGTGGTTTGCCCTGGGTGTGCGCTGGTCCTTTTCCAGAGCCCAGAGGGTTGCAAACAAAGATTGAGAGATCCAGCAAGTGGAGTACGCCAGTCTTTTTGTGGCGTGCGCAGGTTGTATCACCATGCAGTGGCTCGACCAGTGCATGCTGGTAGAATCTGCTCACGTCACCTTGTGACAGCGTACTGCAGTTTACTCTGGATGCTCAGTGCTTGTTCTCAATCTATACTTAACATCGCAATCAAATCATTCATAAGCATTTTGTCACATAAATCGCAATTTGTTACCGCTTTCGTCCCTATTAACTGCTCCCCCGCCCTAACTGGCTAAAAAAATGATAAAATGAGAGAAAAATGCAAGGGTTTTCATAAAATGCCCGAGTAGAGACCGATCTCCGGATTGGGCGAGAGGGGGTGCCATAAAACCCTTCCCCTCTCGTAACCTGGCTCCCGAACCTCAGATATCGAAGGTGACGACGGACTGGTCTACGCCTTTTCAAGATCAAACAAACGTGGCAAACGTTTTCGAGTTCGGTTCCTTGGGTGTTCCTACCGCTAAAACCCGAGTGGCGACTCTGAATCGAGGCGTTTCGCCGCGCATTTCCAAAAAGGGTCGCGCCCAGTCTTATTTCAAAACCCAGAAAAGGGAGCGATTTTCGGTGGCGCGTGCCCACAACAGGTAAACGCTTCATTCGCAACACTGGCATTTTCCTTAATATTCATGTAATTCACGCGTTTTTGAAAAATTTTCATATATTCATGTTATTTGCTATGGTTAATATCTTGCCATATTTATTCATAGGGCGGAGAGTTCACATTCGCAGCTAAAAAATCATCTTGAAAACTCGCAATACAATTTTGATACTATATGAGAGAAGATTCACAGATTGATGCTGTTGCAAGTTACTGAAGTAAAAGCTTCGTTTGAGAAGAGCCTTAATTCTGTGCAACATGATTTTAGGACAATTCTATTTGACAGGCTAAGGGGAAGTTGTTTCGTCGAATGCCATGACGCTTATTTTAGCGGTATCCCATCAAGTCAAATGGTTTGTGGAATCGAAGCGTCAGTGCGAGTGTTCTTTGAGGCACACCCATGGTTTACGAGCTTACTGCTGCAATGTACAACACTTAGTTTGAAGATGAATTTCTATCATGTTGTCCATGCTAAAATATGCAACAATCAAAATTGGTGGCTCCTTTTCCTGAAATGAAGTTACGGGAGGTTTTTGAAAGTCTGTCGTATCGCGCTAATGATGGATGTGCTTCTTTTGGTTTTAGTATACCTAGTTATCAATTGACTACATTAACATCCTTTGGTGACTCGTTTCAGAAGAACATAGCCAATTGGACTTTGGTATCAAAACCAAAGGGAATTAATTATTTCAGAAAGGGGTTTTCTTCGCATTTGTGTTAATGGTACTATTTCTAGGAGTGTAATCAAAATAGACTTTTCACTAGGTTATTGTGTTACAAGTTGGAAGTGTTTCTACTTGTCATGACATTGTGAGTTATAGTTGTGAAGCCATATCGTGTCTCTATAAGCATAATAAAAGAGCTACAACTGGTGTGTTGAGCACTGTTCATGCATATTGCATCTTACAAATTTATTAACATGTGTACAGACTACAAAACTCATTGATTTGGCTTGTTTTAACATTTATGCTGTGTTTGGATTTGGATTTGAAATTTTTTTTGAAAAATAATAGGGATAATAAATGGAGAGAGATGGAGAGAGAAATGTTGAAAGTATGGGGAATCTAGGGGCTATTTTTTGAAAAATGCTTTTTGAAAAGCAAAGAGAACATGGCACTAGACATTCAAAAATTGGTTGAAAGAAAAGTGTAACACTCCAACCCAAAATATATATGTGACTCGACTAAAAATGAAGACAATGTTGAGACCGACATGAAAAATTATTTAATTTTAGTCTGGAACAAAAATTGTAAACACTTCTTTTATATAACGTACACACAATAGATAATTTACTTGGAAGATGACAAAAATACTATAACTTGAATATATATGTATATGTACGTACAAAACTTGGGAATAAAACTTGGGAATAAAAGGAAAAAGAAAAAAAGAAAAAGAAAGAAAAAGAATGACACCATGTATGTTGCCACCTCACTACCCTAAAAACATAGCCTAAGCTATTCACATTAGCAGCTTGGCCTACACCAAGACTGAAAGAATGACAAGTGTAGTATTAGGTGTCAAAATGAGATTAAATTAGGAACACTATAAATAGCAAGCCCTATTTATAGTGCATGACCAATAATAGTAATTACTAGTACTAGACTACCTGTATGGAAGAAGGAAAAAAAAAAAAGGAAGAAAGGAAGAAGGAAAGGTTAGGTTAGTAAGGAGTATACTATTAGTGTTACCTCTGTTCAAAGCCGTGTACCACAGCCATACCACCAAGTTATTGCGCACTATCGGGAGGTTAACAAGAATACGAGTTAAGTCTCCTCCAAGTTTACAAAAGTTTAAGGTGAGATACTTATACTTTAGTTACATGATTTTTTATTATAAAAATAGCATGATTTTATGTTGAGAAAAGATTATGATATGCCATGGAAAAAGATATGATAAATTTTTCATGTTAAGGATTAGAAGCACGTCAGACAAATGTGATGATGGTGTAAAGTTTAAGCTTAGAAATTAAATTGGTCAGACAAAGGAGATGACCTATTGATGCATCCAGTCAGTTGTCCCGAATTTGGGGGACGCTTAAAAAGATACCATAACACAGAAGGGAGTTATACGGACGGGAAGAATACGGTCCTAATGGCCAGTGACTTGATCATTTCACACAGCAAGAGCGGTCGCTCCCCTACAGAAAAATTAAGCTGTTGGATGAACATCATTAAAATCCGAATGAGAAAATCAATTTCAGATATTAAAATCCGAATAGGGGCAAACAATCATCTATTCGAAATTGTGAAAAACAATCAGATTCTAATGTCCGATTAAATTTTAAATACATAAAATAGCGTACTGTGGGTTTCTCTGGGAAAAAACAAAAAACAAAAATCAAACAAAAAAAAAACCCGCGTAATAACAAGATTCAAAATTTTACCGATGTTCCACTTCGAAATCGTTGGTGATGTCGGCGTGGTGTGCTTTCTTCTCACACCTCCTTCGCCTCAAAGTTGCGCTACTGTCATGGTGTGGTGGGAGTAGTATTGTGGTGGGGACTGTACAGAAGAAGAAACAGGGAATAGAGAGAGACGACGAGAGAGACAGACGGGGTGGGGAGGCGGGGAGAGAGAGAGGGAGAGAGAGACGGGGTGGCGGTAATGGTGGGTGGGTGGCGGCGCCGTGGGGTGGGGAGGCGGGGATCTCCTGCAGAACGAGAGAAAAGAGAGAGAAGAGGGAGAAAAGAAAGGATCGGGGAACAGAATGATAGAGGTGTTGGGTTGGGTTGAATGTATAATGTATTCAAGGGCAAAAAGGGGACTTCATGGATATTCTTTTGGCTGCAAGTAGCAAATTCTTATAAAGTGATGGTTTGTAGGTAGCAATTGGCTGCGCGTAGCAGAAACTACGCTGCAAATAGCGGCCACCAAAAAAATTACACACTTTGCTTTTTTGCAAAGTACTCTACAAGATAAGACCAAAAAGAAAGAAAACAAAACTTAAAGGAACTTAACCTAAAGGTGTGCACTGTGCACGACGCCAATGCCAGCAGTAGTGGTCATGTGATATACTGGTATTGAGGGACGGCTCACCACTCACATGGAGTCTTTCAAAAAGTTAAAAAATCATTTATTGTTTGGCGTTTTGTGTGGATTTCTCAAACTCCATTAGAAAAAGGTTAATTTTCTTCAATTTTTCAATATTCAATTGAAGTTAGAGAAATTATTGAATGTTTTGAATCCCTTGTTGAGTTTATCTTGAACAATAGATGATATTTGCACTGTATGAAAAAAATATAATAATTTATTAATTTGTGTAAACTAATGTAGTAGGTAATCATGGTCAAGAAAAAATCATTTACTAATTACTATAGTTTTTATTATGTTATTTTAATTTTTCATAAAGCTGATGACTATTTATATTGTCATGCATGCATCTTTTTATTTTATTAGTATATATTTCGCCACTACTAGGATAAAATCTTGATTCTGTCCCTGTTTCTGGGCAAGATCGTAAGTCCCCTAATTTAGATCTTGGCTATCAACCATGATCGAAAGTTCAAAACGATCATGTCCTATACGCATTATGGAAAATGGTAAACACTAAGATAAAAAACCATTGCGCATAATTCTGATATTAGACCTCGGTTTTCCCTTAACACCGTAATTAGATGTTTCTTTACAATCACAGTCTTGACCTGTGATTACAAACATTCAAAACCGTACATAAATATCAAAAACGTGATTGATACATGATTAAGATCACAATTCTTAGTTAAAACTGTAATAAAAGGATAATTATGAATTCTGAAACAGCCCTTATCGATAATGAATTGAGTTAATTTTTTTCAAGAATTCATAAAAAACATCAAATAACTTGCGGTTTAAATTTTTTTCAAAGGATCCGTAATCCCTCTCCCCATAAAAGAAAACAGTTGTTATATATGGAATTTCAACCAAACAAACAAGGAATACCAACATAGCAGCCCCGTTTTTGGTTCAAACAGTGTCGTTTTTCCTGCTCAAAACGACATAGTTTTACATAGTATTGATGGCGTCCATTTTTTTTTTTTTTGCAAAACGGCATCGTTTTGGAGTGTTTGGTAGTTGCGTCGTTTTGGGGTACTTGGCAGCTTGTGCTAGGTAGTATTCCCGAATCCAAATCTTACCAATATCGAGAACATGTACCTTAGTTCCAAAATGAAATGAAAACTAGGAGCTTCTCTTGAGTTCAAAAAACCAGGTACCTTCCCCACACACACCCTTAGTTGCACGAAACCGGAGCGAGGACGAGAACAGGAGCAAAAGCGATGAGTAGATAATCATAGAAGTATGGAAGCGCCGTCAGAGCGTCCAAGGAAAAAATATGAATATTTTTATGTCTTTTGTGTAGTTAAAAAACCACTAATTAGATTGCCACGTCCTGTCCCACTTCTCCCACTACAACCAGTAACACAGGAACACAACGAGAGTATATTTTACATATATTCGTTTGGCACATTCGGACCATATAATACACTTTTGAATGATTTCAATTGAAACTGTCTCTCACCTTCAACACTTTCTTTTTCCTTCTTTCTTTCCAAATTCGAGTTATCAAAAAATACAATGAATAGCTAGGATTTGGATTTTTCAGTGCCAGGTGACTACTAGACGCAGGCGGATGTGCCAAGCGGACTACGCCAAGCGGACGTAGTAGGCATCCGGCGCTGAAAAATTTTACGGAACACAACACCATAGAAACTCACCGACTGGAACCCACAGCACCGAAACCCACATATGAAAGTGACGAGAAGCTGCTGTGACTGAGAAGGCAGAACTAGATACACCTGTTGCCGTCGTTGTGAAAGAGAAGATGAAGAAAGTGGCATCAGCGAAGAACAAGGAATCGAGCAAGGAGAAGATGGACGCTGCCAAAATCTGCTCTGCTGTGGCATAAACCCCATTGAAACCACCTCATTTGCTGTGGTTAGGAACGTAAGTTCCCGTGTAGATTAGGGACGAGTTCCCGTCACCATTGGAACAAGTTTTCGTTGAGTTTTCCCCCACCAAAACGCGTTTCTGTCGAAGAAACGGCGGCAGGTTTGCCGTTTCCTGACAGGAAACATGAGGGAGATTGTGACTATACAAGTAGGAGATTACGCAAATTTCGTCGGCTCTCACTTCTGGAATTTCCAGGTAAGATACTAGTACTTCAAAAGAACCAAAACAAGTTTCTTAAAACATAAACAAGCCCTAAATCAGATAATTAGGGTGTTGTGGGGAAACTTCTCTCTTTATTTTTTAAATTTATCTGCAAGGAAAATTCATATCATAGAGATGAAAAATGAAATCGGTACAATAGGAAAAGAAAATACACCTAAAGAGCCTCAAAGATTAAGAAACCTTTCTACTATTGATACTCGCAAAAACTCAACCTAGTCTCTCGTATTTTTTATAAGAACTAAATAGAAAAGGAAAAAAAAAACCTAAAAAAAAATAGCTTACAAGTTGCCAACCATACATAGTAAGTGGGGAAAACATCTTTTATGTGATGAATCGGTCTTTATGCGCAAATGTGTTGCCAATGGTAATGTTGAATTTTCACCTGCATTGAAGCAGTGGAACTTGTATTTGCACTAACGAGCTACAGTTTTAACGGTGATTGGTGAGAATTTGAAGATGGAATTAGTTGGAAGGGAAAGCTATATACAGCTTAGTCATCCTTACTGTATTATGATAAGTAACTAGAACAACGCTAGTGATTAGAAGAAGGCTTTGTGAGAGACATATCATGTGACATTCGTATGAAATGGCAGATTTTTTACAATTTGTCGTTGCTTTTGAACGTTGTGCTCGTTTATGTGCTTAGGAATCTTTTTAGTTGAGGTATGTATATGGATTAGTGGAGGGTTAGTAGAGGCCTATGTTCCATTTTAGTTTCACTTTTTGTTCATTAATACCATAGCCTCTCCCCTTTTCACCTGCACCCAAGCGATTGATTTTTCCTGGTGTTTGCTTTTTGAACCACTTAGGCTGGGCATCACATGACATTCTAAAATAATTTTTGCTTTCCCTCCCTGCTGTTTGGAGGCAGGTGTAGAGAAACTTTTAAATAACTTGTGCTTGTGAGTGCATGTGTCTCCTAAGATTCTCGAACTAATTAAGCCAGTCTGTGTTTCCTGTTTTAGAATTGTTGCGCCATTCCTGATTTAGTTATAAAAGTTGTGTATGCAAATATTTGTTCATATGTTGCAATGATAATATCACAACCTATGTTGCCTCAAGAGTCAAGATAGTATGTTGACTAGCCGTGTGTATACTGAAGGATGAATTGCTTGGATTGGCTGATGACCCCATGGGCGATGTACTATTCAAAAATCAGTGTCTTAATATGGACGTGCTCTACCGTACTGGTGAGACACCACAGGTGAGACTGTCTGACTTATATAATGACTGCAATCTAGTCACATATATGCCTGAATATTTACTTCTATGCGGAAAAGAAATGTAAAAGTTTTAGGACGGATCGTACATGGTGGATGTCATTTTCCTTTCTTGTTATAACATGGGTGGGTATTCATTATTCAACAGGGTAAAGCTTTAACTCGTACTTCTTAGGGTTGGTTATAGGTAAATACTAAATACGTGTTCTTCTCTACACTGTACAGTGAATACAAGTGGTGGAAACTCAAAACAAGTTCAACCACCTTTTTTCCGTCCTATAACTTTTGGAAGACTAACATGTGGCTTTAGAGCAGTTGTCCATATCTTCTTCGCAGAAGTATTAGTTTGTATTGGCACACTAAATCTAGTTAGCTTGCTGAGAGTGGTTGGTTGCGAGGCGAGGCATAATTCTTGGATGGGAGAATTACTTAATGAGAACTGTTCTAACAAAACTAGAGACCAAGCTCAGAAAACACAGCAATCACTATGTCCACACAAGTGAAGATAAGTAGAAAAATCTCATTATGTACGAAGAGAGTACAATGATCCGCTATGTTCCGTAGCTCTTATCAGAAAACCCTGGAGCCCTAAAAACCGTTGTATAGAAGAACCCTACATATTGAACCGGGCCAAAACATATCCAGTCCATAAAACGGGTTTGAGCTATTGGCTGGAGCTCTTAGATGGGTGGTGTGGGTGCCCGAGTTATAGACACAATCGGGTTGCCCAAGTTCGGATTTATGTCTGGGTATTGGATTAATATAATTTTCATCTCAAAGGACACCAGGACATGCCAAATGCATATAGTATATTCTCCTACTGTCTCAAATAAATGGTGTTTTCAAGGTGCCTTTATGCATAAGAAGTTCTATGCATAGTTCAAGTTAGAGTCGAAATGAAAGTATCCTTGCTAGGTAAATGTCCGACTAAATATACTGGACACAGATCCCTAGCAGAAAAATCCAAGTGTCAAGCATCCGACATGGGTACTTTATACATTTAGAAGGGTCCATGCAACATAGCTAACAACAGAATCAATGGAAGTCTAAGAAGAAATGACGCTCTGTAGTAACAACGTCCTTTAACCTCACGGGAATCTACATATCTTAGGTTAGACATATCTCTGCTCAGAGTCAGATGTATATTTGTAGTGGTTTCATTAATTTCCAAGATACCAAATGTATGGCATCTAGGTGAGTGCTCACTTTTCAATATAGGAAGTTGCAACTATTCTGTTTTGTGTTTTTCCCATTTATTTACAGATTATCCTTTGGGGTTTGCAGTTTTCTGCTATTGTATCTGCTTTTGAAAGTATTATTCTAAGAACTAATGCACTGTGAACGTATTACTTGATTGCGGAGGAATTGATTGCAGAATAACAACTCAATTATGCTCTCAAGGCTACATCACCAAGTATAGATCTCTTGGTGCTACTCCTGGCTGTCTGTTATCTCATGCTTGATTTTAAGATTTCCATTCCCCTTTTGTGTAATTAAGCTAGTGCTTTAGAAGTAACTCTTTTGAGTTACTTTTCCTTCAAACATCTATTTTTTAGGAACTTGTTGAAAAATGCGTACTTGCAGACTGATTTAACGCTATCTTTGCCAATCATTGCGTGTTTGATGCACAATATGTATAAGATCAGGACAAATCAACATGATGGGGTGATTTGTAGTGACACTGTTTCACTTGTTTGAGCATAAAGAAACAGTAATTTCATTGGGAAGATACTGCTTCAGTTTACATTTAAACTGGTTCAAGTTATTGTTGCACTACATTTTTAGGGCCTCATTTGGGAATTACAATCCTGATGCCCTCGTGTTATTTCCCGCTTATGCATGCTCATTATATGCGGAAGCATTTCTGTAGCCTGAAGGTGCAAGTTGGAGCTTTTTATTCATACTTGAAGAGAACTTTTTTGCAGAATAGGTAAGGTTAGGTTGGTCTGTATCAATCTATCTACCCATCCAAGATCCAACTGAATATAACCTATGAAATGGGCATAAACCAATCCATGTGTCTCTATCTCTTCATTGTGGTTTATTTCCTTAAGTCAGCTGTCTATCTTCCAGATATGTTTTGTTAATGGTTTGATTAATCAATAATCAGTATGCCTTGTGAAGTTGATTTCTTGAATTACTTTCCAGTTCTAAAATTTGGAACAGATTGTGTTTGCTTATTTCACTTATAGTTTATTATCATCCATGTGCAGGGAATTCTTACATATACCCCTCGCTTACTTTCAGTTGGTTTACAAGGTACTTGACCTAGTTGTGAAATTCAAATACGTCCTCGTTCTACTGCAGGCTATAGGAGTTATTTTCATATCAATGTTCTCAGTCAGAGCAAGTTGTCAGTTGCAAACTGTAATCTTGTATTGTATGCCAAATCTCCTTCTAGATGGAAATGCATTTTCTTCTCCAATACCAAATTTCTTACAAGATGGAAATACTTTTCTTTTTCCAAACGTGTATCATTTAAACCTTTGGATTTGCAGGATCCCTTGGATCCATGAGCTCACGTGGTACGCTGTACAATGAGATCCCACCTGTATCGTCAGATGTTGTCACTTGGTAAGAGTTTTATTCTTTCCATCCTACGTTTACATGTTGCGTGATTAAGTCTTTTAATGATCAATATGGCTTTATATTTTAAGATGCTGATGAATTCTGAGGACTGATAATTATAATAACTGATGGCCCGCTTAACATGATGGCAAAGCCACCTGCTATATTCACTAAAATAACCATCCCCTTTCAGATCGCATTGTAAAGCGTTAGGCTGTTTGACTTGGTTATGAAGTCTCATACTCAAATTCTATACTCTCCGTCCATTAATCTCTGCTTTTTATGCTTTAATCTCAATATATTTTTTATTCCAATAAAAAGCATTGGAAGCAACATCTGTACCAAAATGATTTTTGTCATGCAAGATGTCCACAATTAGCATCTTTCCTGTATGATCTGTCTACAGATGATTCAATTTAAATTGAATATTGATCATATGAGAATGTATAAATCATTTTGTTAAAGCATCCAACTCAATTGCCAATGAGTGGAGAGGCCACCCAAGCTCATATACTAGTTTTGGAGGTGATAAGTTACCGTTGTGGGACAAATTCCAACACTCCCCCGCACACCCCCCATTAAATAAATTATCCATAAGGGCTAAGGGGGAACAAATTCTTCTCCGAAACCCTTGCTCTGATACCATGTTTTTTTGTTGTTGCTTTTTTAAACTTATTTTCAAAGGGGTGATTTGTGAAAGCGGAAGGGTCCAAATAATAGTTAGTTTGAAGGTACTTGGATTGGGTAGGCCTGTGATGTTTGTATTTTAAGGATCATAATGTGAAATCCAGATGCATATGTAGCTATGTTGTTCTATATTTTGTCTACTGTAGCATTTAAATGAAGTGTCTGCTGGACTAATATCCAGGACTGGTAATCTCTCTACTCAAGTATCTGAACCTCGAAAGAAAAACTTGTATTTGCAAAGCTTGTATGAAGAGGAGCAGGAGAAATTGCCCGTGACGGGTAGTAACAAAAGTGGGAGGCAGGATTCTCAGAGCGACATTCAGGATAAGGACAGTAATTCTTTCTCTAGAAAATGAGGTTCAATGTTGGACAGACTTTTCAAAAGTGCACTATCATCCCCAGAGTCTATACGAGTTAAATGGATTGTGGGTCGATCAGGAGCAATTCAACAACTATGGAATTGGTAGGGACGCCTTCTCTGAGGGTATGCGAGGAGAAGAAATGAATACGAGGCTTCGCTTTTTCATAGAAGAGTGTGACCATATTCAGGTACTTTATATTGAGTTGAACCCATCCATTCATATTTTATTACACCTTATTCTTTTTAATTGAGTTCACCTATACAAGTGTGATCCAGTTCAGAAAAATAAATACTAATAAAAAACTATACTATTGTGATTAGCACCCGTATGATATTAGATTGGGGAAATTACAGTAAGCCCCCTTCAACTATACCTCGGTAACGAGTTGCCCCCTTCATTGTTTAACTCGGACACTTAACCCCCTTCATCGTTTATCGTGTGACACTTAAGCACCGTCCGTTAGTGAGCCGTTATGAATTTAACGGAAGAAGGTCATGTGAGCAGTACATGACCTTATTAATGACAAGTCATGCCCTTATAAATACATAAGTGTTCCAAATTTCAATCCGTTTGAACCGGGGAAAAGATTTTAGTTTTCTGATCATTTTATCCTAAATGGTCATAATTAAATTTTGACTCTAGGACTCTTGTTGACTAGTCTTAAGAAAGTGGTAGAATCAAATATCTCTTAGGGCTAATCAACGAAAGCCATAAAGTCAAAATTTAATTATGACCATTTAGGATAAAATGATCAAAAAACTAAAATCTTTTCACCGGTTCAAACGGATTGAAATTTGGAACACTTAATTTTTCAACCTCTTTATACCGTTTATATATTAAAAAATATGATTAAAAAATTAAGTGTTCCAAATTTCAATCCGTTTGAACGGGTGGAAAGATTTTAGTTTTCTGATCATTTTATTCTAAATGGTCATAATTATATTTTGGCTCTAGAGCTCTTGTTGATTAGCCCTAAGAAAGTCGTAGAATCAAATATCTCTTAGGGCTATTCAACGAGAGCCATAGAGTCAAAATTTAATTATGACCATTTAGGATAAAATGATCAGAAAACAAAAATCTTTCCCCCAGTTCAAACGGATTGAAATTTGGAACACTTATGTATTTATAAGGGCATGACCTATCATTAATATGGTCATGTACTGCTCACATGACCTTCTTCCGTTAAATTCATAACGGCTCACTGACGGACGGTGCTTAAGTGTCACGCGATGAAGGGGGTTAAGTGTCCGAGTTAAACGATGAAGGGGGCAACTCGTTACCGAGGTATAGTTGAAGGGGGCTTACTGTAATTTCCCCTATTAGATTTTTGCAAGATTGGTTACTCTTCCCTATATGTTTGGTGTAGAATTTGAACGTCCTATTATGTTGTTATGTTGGTGGGATCGTTGTCTTAAGCTGTGATTCACCATGGCATGACCAATGATTACATTTAATGACAGGCAGCTTGGTGTGAATATGTACGTCCTATGCGTCTGGAAGAAGTTCCTTCTATCCACATGAAGTGTGAAAGCACGAACACATCCTAGATGTTAATGAGTCATTATATGTCAGGATTATATGTATCAGAAACTTGATTATTTTTGAAGAACTTGACATTTTGGAATTTTGCGCAGTCAATTAGTTTTCAGAATACCAATTACTTTTTGGTATTTCAGTTTTCAGTTACTTTTTTAAATCCCTAAATTTTTTTCGCAATCCCAGTTACTTTTGCTCGGCTACCTGGATCTGTTGTCTTTAGTTACACCGTTATTTATGTTGGAATAAAACTCTGGCTAAGCAGATCTCTTAAATGATGTGTATGATCCTTAAAAAGTATTTCGTTGCTAGCCTGCGGTACACTTTGTGTGACGTCCTTTTGTTTAACCTAGTGGATTGTGAAGGGTCCAATATGCATTACACATATTTTAACATTACAAATCTTGTGCTCTTTTGGCTGTTGAGGCCTGAGGGTTTGTGTTATGAACTTTCCCTGAATGATGCCTATGGATTGACATTTATGGTTGCTTGAAAAAGACCAATTTCATTGGCGAAATTTCAAGACGATCCAAGAGATTCTAGCCCTTTTCTGCACATTTTTCTGAAGCTGATATTGTTCTGTGGCTTCTGATTTTGAAGTCTCATTCTTTGTTCCTTGGTGCTGATCCTCTGATGCTTTTCTGACAGGGAATTCAATTTGT
This sequence comes from Rhododendron ovatum, assembly GCA_019656835.1. NCBI lineage: Eukaryota > Viridiplantae > Streptophyta > Magnoliopsida > Ericales > Ericaceae > Rhododendron > Rhododendron ovatum. Next base: position 32,507,871 of record CM033792.1, on the reverse strand, counting down.
TGTTGACGACTCAGGAGGGTTTTCTGGTGTAGCTGCCGAATTTTTGGAGAACATTGCAGATGAGTACTCAAACGTCCCCGTGTTACTCTATTCTGTACGGGGTCCTCGCTATTACACGAACCCAAGTATCCGGAGACAGACACTTTCTCAGAAGCTTCATGATGCAGTTTCATTTTCAACACTAGCATCCTTCTGCAAATTGATTGTGCCTGTTGGCTTACCCGTCCTTGGAGAAAGTAAGTAGAGTACTGTTTTTTGGGAAAGATAATTTTTTATGGTTCTCTTGTTTCAACTTTTGCCAAACTTAATGTAAATCAGTTCCAGATCTGTGAGCAGTAACGGTTGTTAGACCCATCAGCTAATGAATTAAGCTTAGGGGCTTGTTGGCATTTGAACCTGTTATCAGAGCTTTGCTAGTTGACGGTAGTTTGTGCTGCATATGGCTGAAGTGATAAAATGTGATACAGTGTTTGTGCAACTTAAAGAAGTTGCTAGGGAGAGACAGTGTGAGAAATGGAGTACTCAATTAATTATCTATGGGATGAAGGAAAAACTCGATCAACAATTTTTTTGTATTTGGGAAGAAGAACCAGTTGGCGGGGTTGGCTGTGGTTTGCTATGTCGGAGAAGGGGGAAAGTGGTAGAGCGATTTCTTGTCAGCGACTGTTGTACCGACAGAGGCTATGTAGTTGGCTTTGTGGCCAGGGGCCGTCAGTGACCGTGGTAACAGTGTTGGTTATGAGAGAGGAGGTATAATTTGGAGAGAGAGAAAGCGGGAGGGAGTACCTTGTAAATACTGTTCATTCTCCTGTTGGTTAGATTAAGGTTCTTGTCTTGTGATTCTCCCAATACTCTCTCTCTCTCTCTCTCTCTCTCTCTCTCTCTCATTTTTCTTCTCTGGACTAATCTTTTGCTTAAAAAAATGTGAAGGTAAAGCCTCCAGGTTCCTCTGCATAGACAATGGGAAGCCTTATCACACCAGTGCAGTATATGCCTCAGCTCTACACTCTATTAGTCTCCCTTTTCGAATGGATCCACTTGGGCCTGCTGATGAATCATGTTATGTATCTGGTGGAGTTGATATGAATGGCGTCATTCAAATGTTAGCAGGTCAAGCTAGGCAAAATATCGTCGCTACTCTGGATGTCGCAATGCCAGTACCTTCTCTGACTGGTATTGTTAGCTCTTGTTCGCTTCCAACTGGTAGTTATTAGCATCGAGTTTTTAAGTTTCTATATTGTAAATCAGGGAAACATGCGGAGCTATCTTTGCTAGGACATTTGCAACCATTGACCCCAGAGACATCAGAAGATGTGGAAGACTTGCAAGCAGTGGAAGCCATGACTATTCATGGAGCCCATGCATCAGGTAGTTTTTGTTTTCTGAGCAAACCATCGAATTTTTTTTTTCTTGTCTAATCACTTTCTGGTACACCTTTACTGTGGAGCGTTTTAGCAAGCTAAATTTGTGATCACAACTCATCATTCAGGTTTTCCTAGGTACAATGGATAGTCCTGTATGTTACCTTCCCTTCAGGTGTTCTGGTTGAACTGAAAATATGGAGTCTAATGCCCGGTAGAGTCTTACAAGTACTACTTTCTTGAGCTTTTGATGACTTTACAACCTGCTACGATACAATAGGCAATGCCACTTCCTTGACGAGCAGCTTTTGATAACTTCACAACTTACTCCACTACTTGAGTGACTCATACAATAGGCGGGCACTGGTTCTCTACCATTTGTCTGCATTGAACTATGAGGGTTAGGTCATGCACTAGGGATTCGGTGCTTACAAGTAGTTCTAGATTTTGAAGTTATGGTTTATGTTACTGTCTTTGTATGGCTCTGGGAAAGGACAAATCTCGAAAATAGGCAGCTACTTTATGGAAGGACTTTTCTTACTTTTCAAGATGCCATGCTCTGACAGATGGTAGCAATAAACCTTTTGGAATCGATCATCCTTTTTTTTAGTTCAGAAATAATGAATTGTGTTAGCTTCCAGTTAAGAAAATAGAAAAAAAAATTGAATGTTAAACCTAGTTTCCGTCCGTAACATGCTTCAAAACCTGTCACTTTGATGAGCTGTTATTTTGACATAAACTAACTAATCTCAAGCCTACTTGCAGCCTGAAGAAAAGAAAGGGTCCAATTGAAACCAATAACTAGAAAGAAAGAAAAAAATGTTCTATGGATTCGAGAGCCAGTTTCAGGGAAGGTAGGTGTCTAATGGCCTGATTCATCCAATTTAATGCTCATGGATCTAGGATATACTCAATTTTGCACTCACTAAATACTTGACATTAATTAGGGGACAACTAAATATTCTGAGACATAACCATACCCTTACCAAGTGTCTAGTGTCTGGCACGGCTACTAGTTTAGACTCTTTATTGTTCTGTCTATCATAGGCTGGAAATAGAGTTACCATCTAGATTATAGGCTAGTAAACTCTCTAGGAGTATTCCTTGTAAAAATGTTACTGATTGTGGTTGTCTGCTAATCTGTTGCTTACAATGAACTGACACTGCATTTGAACCCTCTTCTTTATACTGTTTAATTTTTTAGGAGGTCGTCGTGCTTCAGTTTCTGAAGTGAAGGATGCAGTTCAATCTGCTTATAACCGCACAGCAACAAGGCCAAGGTTCTCTCATTTATCTGTGGCTTCTTGTCCTCTTCCAATACCCTTGCCTTTTCCTTCAATCTTTGGGAACCTTGTTGGACAAAATGGCGAGCTATTAGGCACCCCAAATTCAAGTAACTCATCAAGAAGCTCACTCGATGTCCATTCAATCCCCATGGCAGCAAGACTGCATTCTAGCACTGCTGTCTTGCCGTTCTTGGAGAACAGGTTGGGGAACCTTCGCAGGTTTGGAATTCAGCGAGGGTCTAGTGGGACCGAGTTACTTAGAAGCTGGGGTTTAGGAAAAGAGGAAATAGAAGATGCTGGGGAGACACTGTCTAAGATGGTTACAACCTTGGATCCTCATTCTGAAGTATCCTCCGATTCAGATTAGGTTTCTGGTGAGTGCATAACCCATTGCGATGATGTCTATTTCTCCCTGTACTAAAACATGGGCAAAAGAATGAACAGAAACATGAGAACTTGTACGGTTTTCTGTTTTTTCAAAATTTCGGTAATCGGGATTCTAGTATTGCTAACCTTCCATTCTTAGCAGCATTTTGATCAAATATTGTTCTATGGAATAATGTTTTATTTTCCTTTTTTCTTATTTTTCATCCTTTTCTGGGCGACTGTGGTGCAGATACGCTTTTCAACTGACACGGCCAATGGACTAACATTTTCGCCAAGCTTGCATAAGTTTATTTCTTATCTTTGCAAAGATGCTGATGCGTCAAAAAGTTTCTTTTTCTTCCTGGTGTTATCTCCTAACGGACTGATGCTGATTGTGGTGAAGACATGCATACTGGGAATCGTATGCTAAGGTTACTTCCAAAGGTTATGCGGCAAAGAATGGGCAGACCTTAGTTCGAAGTTGTGTGCTATTGTTCAGTCGATTTTGTAGTTTTGAGATTGATCCAGGTTAGGGGGCGTTCTGCTTTTCAAAAAAAATACTTTTTGAAAAAAGAAGGTAATTTTCAAACTCAAATATAATGAAAATGAAAAATATTTTTTCAATTTTTTTTTACACCGTTTAAAAGATCTTAATGAGATCTATCAAACAAGATCCATATTAGTAGGAAAATTATTTGCGTAAGCACGTAATTTTTGAACTTGAAATTGCCTTCTTTTTCAAAAAGTAACTTTTCCAAGTTACTGGAACGCCCTCTTAATGAACTTAACTGTGTGTTCAGACGTCGGCTTCCAGCTCTGTGTCCTTGAAAGTTAGGATTCTCCTTGTGCGCGGAAGAAGGTTTGGTTAGCCTCATGCAACCCTTTTTCATGTAAATGCTTAAATATGGATTCAGGTTGTGTTGCTTTGAGAGTGATTCTTTCAACTGAAATACGGTGTAGGGTTCAGGAGTAGGATGTATAGTCTGTTCACCCAACAATCCATGCTAAGGGACTTTAAACTACAGTCGGAGGTCCTTTTAAGGCAATAAATTCCAAATATACCTCTATTATATCATGAAGTCTACCTACACAGATTTTGTGCACAGATCACATTGTGAGACCCACTACGGGGTCCTACACAAATAATTCAAGCCGTTCATTAAATGTAAAAAACATTTTTTCAGGGGTTCCCTGTACAAAATCAGCTCAATTTGATACATATAGATGCTCGATCCAATCATCTAAATTTTCATTTAGATTTTAGGATAATGAAACATTAGAAGATTGGATCGAGCAGTTTTAGGTATTGGATTGAGCTGATTTTTTTCTAGAAACCCTCGAAAAAATATTTTACATTCAATGAACGGCTCGGATCGTTTGTGTGGGACCCATAGTGGGCTGCACACCATGATCTGTGCACAAAAGCTGTGGGTAGCAGCGTTGTTCCTACTATGTTCTCCTTGGCTTTTTGGGAGTTTTGTACTTATTCAAAAATAATAATCTTTTGTTAGTTTTGCTCCGAACTTTCGCGAATCATTGATTCGTCGCGAGGAGAGGAACCGAAAAGGTAAAGCGTAATCCTAGAGGTAATGATGGGCAGGGTGTGTGGGGCCCACTTTTGAATTCCACACAAAATATTCGAACCGTTCATTAATTTATTTTAAAATAATTTTTCGGGTATTTTTGCAAAAAATTAGCTTAATTAGATATGTGTAAGTGGTTAATCCAATTTCTAAGTTTTGATTCAGAATTCAGGATCTTAAACTTTGATTAGATCTAACTCATTACGCATATCCAATTTAGCTAATTTTTTGCAAGGTGACTCAAAAAATTATTAGAAAATTAATGAGCGGTTCAAATCTTTCATGTGGAACCCAAAAGTGGGTCCCACACACCATCAGTACAATGTATGTATGCAATGTATGTATGCTTCCCTTCGGTACCGGCCCTGTTCATGCTAGTGATATTAATTTATGCACCACAATTTTTTGGTTTGTCTTTATTCAACTTTTTGTGTATGTTAATTTTACGCTAAATTTTTATGTGATATGGATGAGTAAGGATAGAAGGAATCGGAAAAATAAAAAATTTTGACTTTTAAACTAGTATTTTGGGAAATATTCAAGAAAAAATTCAAAACTGACTTTTTGAGCTTTTTTTTGGACATTTTCTAAAATTTGTGTGTAGAAATAAATTTTTTTACTTTTTCGATTATTCTCGTTCTTACTCACCCATATCACATAAAAGTTTGGTATAAAACTAACAAATGCAAAAAAAAAATTGAATAAAGACGAAACCAAAAAATTATTCTGTATAATTAATCACTGGCGTAAACACTATAGTGGGATTCAACGTAAAATTCTCCGAGTCCTTATTTGGAACATTGTCTTTATTTTTATTCGCCCAAGCTTTTCGAATTCATTTTCTAGAAATGATGCGCAAGTTCTTCCGACTCAAATGCCGTACCGATTCAAGGGGCTGATATGCGCAGCGTGGTTTCTCATCAAAATCGTGTCGACGCAATGTTCTCTTTTTTTCCATTGTTACGAATCTGCAGAAATATAAATAAGTTTGAATGCACCCAAAAAAAAGTTATTAAGTTCTGAGGATGAGGCGGAAACCGTGATTTCAGCCACCACCATTTGTGGGTCCTACTGTGTGCTCACTGTGGTAATTTGAACCGTTCATTTAGTAGGTTCTGCAAAGTAAAGTATTGACGCAAAAAATTAGCTCTATCGTACATCTATATGAATATCAAAAATGCAATTTTGGTTTATAAAATGGACAGCCGGGATTCTACAATAGTTTTTGAGTTGAAATGTTCATGACTGCATATTTTATAAATCAAAATTTAATCTTTAATATATCTATCGATGTCCGATCAAGTTGATTTTTGACATGAATGTACTACTCTACGGGCTCTACAAGATAAATGATTTAGATTATCGCAACGAACGCATGGTGGGACCCACAATGGAAAGCGGAAACCCCATGGTTTCCACCTCATCCGGAATTTATTTTCTCTTTTATTTGATAGTAGTGTCTTTGTTTGGTGCAGTAGACAGTAGACAGTAGCCATGATTTTTGGTTAAGAGGGGCCGGGCCCTGAACTAAGGCCCAAGAGGCTATCGCTTTAAGATCCTAAAATGTGTATCTTTGGAGGGTATTAATTATCAAAATAATACGTTAGAAAAATGACGGCTAAGGATGGGTTTTGATAATTAATACCGTCAAGGACATTTTCAGTATTAACAAATATTCTTAACTTGTCCTTGGTGAGTATTAATTATCAAAATATGTCCTGGGCCATCATTTTTCCAAATACGCCCTGGGCGTCATTTTCCCCTAACATTAGGGCCTTTAATTATTTTGCCTAACCATACTACAGAGGGGCCCAATTTTAAAACTCAACAACCCATTTAACTTAAAAGGGCTTTTTACTAAATCAGAGGGAGGGAAAAAAAGTAGCGGAAGATCCGATGCTTGAAAAATGAAGAGATGTGGGTCCATCATTGAGTTGGCGCATACTTTCACATTCCTTACAAAAGTCGGGTAAAGATTTACTGGGGCCCATTTTTAGATTCGCCTTAGGCCTTCAAAATATTAGGTCCAGCTTCACGTTCGGCTTGAGAAATTATCTTTATTAAACATTATATTCATTCGTGTAGTAGGTTTTGTAGTAGAAGAATACAGTTTATATGATTTCCTTCTTCTTTTTTTAAACAATCGAAAGGTCCATGCGTGCTGATTTTTTCTAGTATTGAAATTAAGAATTTTTGAATGATAAATGTAAAATGATTTTAATTTTTAACTAGATGAGAATCCAATTATTTAAATTATTTGAAATTTCTATGATTAATAATCTTATTACATTTTATTAATTTATATTAGTGACATCTTGAAATGCGGGTGGGGCGGTAGCCCCCACGGGCCTCTACATACCTCTACCACTGGTCAACAAAAAGTTCAAAAAGTTAGAAGTATGGAAAAGATCAAATGAGGAGAAAGCGTTGAAAAACCAAGGAATGGATGCAAAAAGTTAACAAATGTTTCTTTGATTCTTTTATCCATAATCCATTGAATATACATAAGCATTTTGTTTCACATCGTGAGTTCTTACTGATCCACGTCACAGATTGCTCCGACCGCAGAATAATCGACCTCACCAAAAAAGGAACCACAAAGCAAATTCTAGATAAGACATCAATTCAATTCACTTCAAACATCACTCTTTCCATCCAACAGATCTCGCTAAAATAAGAGGCAGAGAGAATCGCACTTTCTGCTTGCCACAAGGAGTAGGGGTTTGAATGCATCATTTTAAAAGTAGGAGGGTGTAAAGTGTAATTTTACCCACATTAAAGTCGTCAAACGAGAAACCACTCTTCTCTGTCAAAGTGTGTTCGGTAAGAAAATAGTTAAATACTGGAAGCACGAGCGCACCGCTCTCTTCTCTGCTGCTGCTCTCTCTCTCTCCAATGGCCATTCCGAGACTGCTTCTCCTCTCTCTCTTCCTAACCCTAGTTCTCGGAAAAATTGCAGCGGATGCGGGGATTAGCGACGACGAAGCCCCAAAGCCGGAGCTATCGCAGTCATCCCTGGAGATCGAGCTTGAGCAACTCAAATCTAAGATCTCTTCTCTAGGTACGCGGCCGCTAACGCATCTCTGTATTTGCTTCTTCTCCTTTTTGTCTGTTCTACTTTGTTAGCTTGCTGTGATTCAAGGAAGGAAGGTTGGAATTCAATCTTATAACCTTTTGCGTTAATTAGGTGCCCTTATTTTTGCCACGGTTTTTTTTTTTGTGGTTATTTTCTCTTAATTTTACTGGATTCGGATTGAATTTTTTGGATTCATTGTTCGTCCTGACAAGAGAAATCGGAAGATTATGAAAATATAAACCGAAGTATATTTAAAAAATTCACTAGAGACGAAAAAGTTGAAGTCTTTTTCGTGACGAAAAAATTGAAAAAAGACTAGGAGACTATTTTAGTGTCTTTAGCATTGTCGTACGTAATTTTTATTTTTTCAATTTTGGTCTATATTTTGATACCTACCTAATTTATTGTTTTTTTGTTCTATACTTTGCTTGCTTTCTGTGATTCGATGTTCGAGGGTAGTAGGAAGAAAATTCACTCTTAGTATAACTTTGCCCGTTAATTAGGTGCCCTTGTTTTTCCACGGGTTTTTTTAGTTATTTTTATCTTAATTAATTTTTACTAGATTCATATCAAATTTTTTTATTAATTGTTTGGCTTGACGAGTGAAAAGTTGAATCAAAAGAGTATGAAAATTTAGACCAAATTTCATTAAAAATTTCTAAATTGAAGCCTTTTAGTTTGGCAAAAATTGAAAAAGAGGAAAAGACAGTCTTTTAGTGTCTTTAGCATTGTCGTATACAAACCTTTTTCAATTTTGGTCTATATTTTTATACTTGTCTAATTTCTCTGGTCGAGAGGAACGATGTGTGGTAAAAATTATGAAGAAAAGCTAAGAAAAGGTAACTAAAAGTTAAATAATGCAGTCTTTATGAAATAAATATAGTACAAACTCATCCTATAGAAGAGGAAATTGGAAGTCTCTGCTCAACATGACAGTATAAGTTTCAATAGGAGTAGTTCATTGGTTCCTTAATTTTCTCCTTTGTTTGGCTGCTGAGAAAAAAAGAAGACAAGAAGTAAAAATTTCGGTTTTGTTATTTGTTAGTATTATTGCTATTATTATTTTTAGATTTTGAAACTTCAAGCTTTTTTAGAAACTTTGTATCCAACATGATACTAAGTGATTGCTCATTCTATATTCAATCAGCTTGGGATTTATATGATCTACCATTCCATCATGTGTAGCCTTTTTGGGTCTGTCATTGTGCAGCCTTTTTGTTAGATCTGTCCTGTAACATGTGGATTGTTTATTTTAAAAGTGTTGAAATTCTCTTTCCGACCAAAAAGTTAAGCTTAGGTGGAATGGTCCGAACATTATATTAAGTGATCACTCATTCCATATCCTCCAAACAAATATGGGACTTTTACCATCTAAGAGCACCTCCAACAGAAGTTGCAAAATCTACATTAGACTATATTTGAAGAGCCATGTCAGCTAAAGCCTTGCTAGAGGAGGTAGTAAACTTGCTACACCAATTGGTGTAGCTCTCTCTCTCTCTCTCTCTCTCTCTCTCTCTCTCTCTCTCTCTCTCTCTCTTCAAGTTTGAAGAATGAGAAATGACTTTTCAAATCGCCGACTCACTAAACCTACTATTTGTGATTGGTGAATTAATTAATTTTTGATACAAAGTGGGTCCTTTAAAGTCAAAGAAATAATAAAAATTCTCAAGTTTAAATAAAAATTCAACTTGCCACGTGTCACTAAAGCTAAATTTGGTGTAAAATTTTATTACCTTCCTTGGAGATGCTCTATGATATTTGATTAATAATAGGATTAGTTCCTTACTCTCTCTTTTTTCACCTGTATTTCATGGCGACAAAAGGCAGCCCCGATCTATTCCTCGGTTATGTTGCACATTTGTAGGTTGATAGTTTTGGTATTTATTTTCTGAGTTGGAATTATTGCATTCTTGTAGTTGAACAATGTAGTAGTCAGTAATTATACTTTTCATAATTTCTCACCCTAATAAGTTTTTGGGTTAGTTAACTTAGTTTGCATGTATTTGAATTCCAGTAGAGTATGTTAGTTAGAGAACATTCTTATGAATGAGTTTTATTTCTTCTGCTAGTGCTGGAGGAAAATTCGTGAGTATAGTTTTAGTTTCTTTTTTAAAATGACTGATGCTCTCTGAACTCATTTTGTGCAACTGCAATCATCGTAACTCTGCTCGATAATGAACCGTTATTTACTTCTTTTGCCTTATTTACTTTTTGTTTTATGGTTTTTGTTCTTTTGCTTATGAAGAATCCAGCATTGCTGAGAAGACAGGTGAATTGAAAAGCAAAGATGAGAACATCAAGCAGATGGAAAATATCCTTCAGGAGAAGTCGGCGACCATTGCATTATTACAGAGTGATGTACAAGCACGTGAGGTAAGGGTTAAGTTTAACTAACCTTTTTTTATTTTTTTGCTGAGTGATATCAGGGTTTAGTCTAGCTCATGGAAGTGAATTGTCTGACTGATATTTCAGCTCCATCATGCCAAATAATTGTGTTCAGTTTCCAGATTAGACTTTCAATGGCAATGCTAATGCAGTTTGGTTTGTTGGATTGGAGTCTTGTTGTGTAATTTGCTTTACAGTGTAATTCTCTGTATTTGTATGAGTAAAAACATTGGCAGTAATATACTAATAGTTTATAATGGTGTAGCAGTGTTATAACAGTTATTAGGTTCTGGGGAACAGTTGGCACTGTTTTATTGTCAGCACTAGTATTATCTGTTGTATACTTGTATTTCCTCTATCGGAGAAGGATTATGTTAGTCTTGGTGCCTAGTGTTTTTCCATGCAATATAAGCCAAATCAAAATATTATTTATGTCCAAATCAGCTGGGTGCTACATGAATCCTTCGTTGCTATTCTACTCAGTCAAGGCCCATATGCTAAGTTTAATAACTGCATCCCATATCAGTTTAAATCTTCCTCTCCTCCGTAGGTTTCCTTTAACATTACCTAATCACTCTTTTATTGTCGCACCAACGGGTCTTAACTATCCAAGACCTCACCATCCTACTCTTTTCAACAAATTCTCAATTGGTGCTAATCATGCTCTGATTCTTCACTTTATCTTCTCCAGTGCTGTCACATTTAACTTTAAGCATCCTCATCTCAAATTCTCTCAATTTCCCAAGTCTTATTTCATTTGTTTTATCTGGGTTTCAGTTTGGTCTCTCTCTTTTTTCTGATCCATTTTGATCAATAATTTGCATATCCTAGAAATCCATTTTATCCTTTTCTCTCTCTCCTTGCACATGCAAGTATGTATGTTGTACAGATTGTCAGATATATTGTGAACTGAGCATAATGAAATGAGTTTTAAAGTGGGACTAAAGATGGAAGAAGTATCAGTTTTTCACCAATGAACTTCGATTTTCTCTTGTTGGGCCTTGAAGTGAGTTAAACTGTATCTCTAATTAGAATTAACTCTCTCTTTTAGCAAAAAGGATCCGTAGATGTAAAAGAGCAGTTGGGTAGGGCTCATGCACAGGTTGGTGAACTAGAGAACCAGGTAACTTCTGTTTGAATTACCAATCAAAGATAACTCTTCTGTATTTTGGCAGTTCTGTGACATTTCCATGCTGAACAGGTTGACAGTCTTAGAAAAGAATTAGAAACGCAAACCAAGAAAAGAGATGCTGTGGAAGCCCGGTTAAATGTAGCTGAGAAAAAAGTTTTGGACTTGAACTTGAAACTGGAAAGCGTAAGTATGATGCACATTTTAGTGTATGATAGAGGTATTATGGAATATATCTGTTTGCGATTGGTGATATGGGCCAATACTTGCTGGTGAAGTTGATCATGTTCGTGTTTCTTTCTTAAAGATCATATGGAATCCGTAAATTTTGTAGTTTTAATTCTTACGCTGTTGTCACCTGCTTTCAAACTTCATTGTTATGACATAGGCTTCTGTCTATGCAATTGGACATCCAACTGATGTGAGAGAAGCCAATTTCTTTGTTTTCTATTTCTATATAGGGGTTTTTAGATCCCAACCCTTTTTTTTGCTTTGGTTTTAAAATAATCCTCTACATATTATTTGTACCCAATTTTTTTAAAATAGTCCTAACCATATTAATTCGGACAAAAATATCCTTGGCTATGAGAGCTTTCTCTATGAGAACTGTTTATGAGAATTGTCTCTATAAGAACTTCTCTATGAGAACTGTCTCTATGAAAACTCTCTATGAAAACTGTCTATGAGAATTGTCTCTATGAGAAATATCTTATGAGAATTGTCTCTATGAGAATTGGCTATGAGAACTGTCTCTGTGAATTGTCTATGAGAACTCTCTATGAGACCACTAAACAATTCACATAGATAATAAATACCCAATTCACATAGTTCCAATCACACTAAAACGAACAAGGAACATGAGTAATTCCCTCGAAAGTTTCTGAATTAAAGACAAAAGAATGAAATGGGAATCGAAATCTCGTCTGTTGTGTCGAGGTGCAGAATCAGTTTTAATCGGTCAGATGGGGGGTTGAAGGCCATAGGTGGATTTGGTATGGGTCAGTGACTCTTTGCATTTGGACCGCTACTGTCTACTCACGTAAAAAGGGTTGGAGTACTCCACTGGATTGGAGACTACATACCTGTCAGCTAGTAATTGAACCCAAATCAGAGAGATATAGATCTTTGGACGTATTAAGACTGGTCGGTGCCGGCTTTGCAAACTCTCTTGTCATCGGTGAAGCTGGACGTGTTCTAGAGAGATGGCGGGTTTGGTTTGAGAAACGGAGAGAGCGAGAGAGGAGTGGGAACAATTCGCATAGTTCTCCATGGGCAAAAATGTCATTAAGCAACATAACCGAGCCTATCTAGGTTTGGGAACAATATTCAGGGTTGGGATCAAACCGTACCTAAAAAATGGGGTCTGCCTCTAATTTTGTATTCTATATATGAATGTATGTATATTTCCTTGTTTAAGACATGGATGTTGGTGTTTTATTTGCCATAATTTTGGATCATGGGTCAATTTTTGATTGCACTGCCATCAACTATTGCTTAATTGAAATGTGAATTATTCTGTGATGAACCATTATTTCAGTTGGATCATAACTGTAGGTTTAGGCTTTTAGCGCTGTTCGAGACACTTGTTCTTTGGTCAACTTTAATGCCTCACTGCTCGTTAATTTTGCATCAATTTCATGTATACTTCCCTTTATTATTATGCCATGAGATACTCCTGTAAAGACTTTGTAGCAACATCACTTTTTGTTTTGATTGTCCTTTCATCAGCTTAAGAAGATTAATGACGAACAGAAAAGCAGAATTCGTAAAACTGAACGTGCTCTTCAAGCAGCAGAGGTTTGCTGGCAGCTTAGTGTCTGGCAATATTGTATGTTTCCTTTGGTTAATGGTAACACCAAGTTTTTGGTGTCTTCAGGAAGAAATGGTGAAAGCTAGGTTGGAGGCAACCACAGTCGCAAAAGATTTGACTGAGGTGATCCATGTTGGCTGTTGCTTTAAACAATTTATTCTATTGTTTCTGCTGCTGCTCTATAATTTTCTTGTATATAGCTTTTGTCTGGGGGTGACGTGGTTATGACTACCATGATGTAAGATATTGACAATACCCTGTTCCGGGGGTGGCTTTATGACTTCTCTTCGTACAATGGCACCCACACTGGCCATTGGACATTGGACTGCTAAAAGACAGTCTTGATGTATAACGCTCCGTCCCACAGGTATATGCACCTAACAGACTAAGGTTCAAAACTCTGGAAGACATACTAATACTATCGAATGAATAATCTGATAAAAATTTTATGTCTCATGTCCC